>CM040245.1:131630410-131674801 GCA_022545495.1 Chrysanthemum lavandulifolium
TCAAACTTAACTCTTTTGTCGGCAGTGGTGGGTTAGAACCTGATGGGTCTCCCATCATCCTGGTTCTTCTTCTGGACCATGAATAAGTTTGTAACGGGGAACTTTCCAGCCCTTATATCACGGCTAGATTAGTTAAGCTCAGTTTGTGTTGAACACGGGTAGGATAATCAACGATTTCCCGAATTCACCCTACAAAAGATTCAACAAATAGCGAGACAATAAACAACCCAATGGACTGTTTCCAACTCACTAATTTAATTGGGTTGGGCTTTAATCAATTTATAAACTGATTAATGAACATAAATACAGATATGACACGACTTAATTAAACCAACATGTTCACAGGTCTTGAAGTCGATTTGTTTTGAGGGTTTCTCTAACCCTAATTCGCTGATTACAGTACACAATCACTCCATGTCTAAGCCACTGGATCACAGGTTTGTAAAGAACGTGGTTGTATGTACCTGTAACCCTTCAACGCAGCACAAAATCACCCACAACATTCTGATCACTCACGCGACTAAACCTCTTGATCGCAGGATTTAATCCAACAAGTGTCAGACCTGTTTAACCCCTAAATCGCAGGTTACAGGTTCCTGTTTGCTCGTCTAATGCAGGTTCCCAGGCTGCTGTAATCAATCAGATAATGGAAGCTGATTGTGACCCTTAGACGCGGCAACAATCCTCCACGATTCACCACAAGCTCCGATACCAATTGATGGAAATCAGAGGGTCAAGTTGCGTGAAGACACAATGTGCACACGACACAGAAACAATAAGAACAAAGTAAGTCGCCAGGAACACGCAATTATGTTTATTGAAGAAACTAACTCAAAACTTCAATTCGGTACAATGTAATTCCCTACCCCTCGTGGTATATATAGACTAACATAGACGCGTTATACTATAACTAGGATTGCATTAAAACCTATCCTAAAACGATGAGGACTACTCCATATTAGGATAAATATTAGACGAGTTGGACTAGCACTCCAACTAGTATTACTCTGAATCTGGTAACACGCCTTTAGGCCACATCCAAACTCAGGAATTCACCAACACACAAGTCTAGTACTTGAAGATGACGAAAACCATCAAGTATGGCCCAAAACATACTAACGCATAAGGTGTGCCCAAGTCAGTTCAAGATGCCTTGAGTGTTTTAAAATGTCTTTTCTTTAATGCGCTGTAATATTTCCCGTCACCCAGTAGTATTATTAGTAATTTATTCATTTACTATAAAAGATAGGAAAGTCACAACATTGTTGCTGGAATCCCGGTTTATGTCTACATTGTTTGGACTTATTCCATCATCTTTTTTCAGTAGGAATACTGTCACATGTGCCTAACTTTCTATATACGTTATTACATGTCAACCTCCGTATACAATAACACTTGATATACGACATTAAAGGGTTGTATCACCAAAGCAACTTTCATTATACCTATCAACCAGAGACCTCAGTTGAACTTGCATGCGCTTTTTCTTGTTTTGAACCAATGAAGCTCCTGATAACATATTGTAAAATGTCCCCATGATCAAATTAAGCTAATTCCACCGCAATTGTAAATTTATCATAAACACAACTTGAAGCTTGGTTTCCATTACCATATAGGCAAAAAAAAAAAAAAAAAAAAAAAAAAAAAAAGTCAAGTGGATCTTGTTTACCTCATGTCAAACCTTAGTGTATGCTTAAATGACTTTCCATTATGCTGTTTTGACTATGATGTCTTGTCCGGTGTTATGTCACCGATATTTTCGGAGGTCAATCGTGAAGCGTTCACATCCAGTCAGCTCTAGAGTCTCCATGAGCTTAAAACATAGTGGAATAATACCCATCCCCACTAGATTACTGCGATGAATCCTTTCAAAGCTCTTTGCTATTCTTGTTTTAACACCACGGTAGATTCTAATTAATGTCTCATTAACATGTACATAAATCAATAGATCAAATTAATACCAATGACAATAGCAAGTTTACCATCAACTTTGGGCCTTTTGCACCCAATCTCGAGCACTTCGGTTCCATACTCGATCCGGCTAAAACTATTGCGTCTTGACCCTCCCTCATGTACCTTTAGTGACATGACAATCTTGTTATTTGCACAATTGCACATATATGTATAACTTTGACTTTTGAGGTCGAATAAGATTTTTATCGATTCCAAACTTGACATGATTTCTTCCTACTTTTTATAACTATTATAGTAAATGCATCCATTAACAACATTTTTTTTTTACAGAAAAGGTATGTCAGCACTCAATTGTTAACATAAAAATTCTTAGTTATGACCGGAACGAATTAAATTAGACAACAACTTTAATATGTCAAAATGGTATAGAACATCACCATAGCCGCATCAAAGATGAAAAGCTTCTATCCCCTGGGAATATGAATAGTTTTAGGTTCAACTTCACTTTCCAATAATTTGTTCACAAGTCTTATGTTAGCAAAAGTGCCTCTAACCATCACCTCATCATTTCCACGTCGACAACCATATGAATTAAAGTCCCTCCTATCAACCCCGAGTTCGATAAGATATTTGGCAGCATGACTATCTTTGTGAATGCTTCCACCAGGTGATATATGGTCCGTTGTAATACTGTCTCCTAAGTTGACTAAGCAATATGCATTTTTGACCTTGTATGGACCTGGATGGGACATGCTTATATCTTTCAAGTTAGGAGGCTCACGTATATAACTCGATTTTGGATCCCATTTGTACAGCCTGCTGGATGGTACTTGTAAATTATTCCATGATGGGTGTCCTTCAGTTATGGTCTCATACACAGATTTGAACATGTCTGGTAACACGTTAGATTGCACAATCTGAATCACCATTTAAGAAGAAAGACAAGTTATGTAATTGCAGAGGTAGATTTTAATTTATAAACCATTGAGAGATTCTGAGTGCCTCACATCCGCTACTTCTTCACTAGATGGCCAAATGTCCCTCAGAAAAACTTCCTTCCCATCACTTTGTCCAATTGGTTCCGTCTCAAAGTCGATATCAACCTGAAGGTGGAATATGATATAAACTGTTTAGAAAATCGTTGAGACTATATCACTATATAACATTTGATGTTATATAAAGATACATGGTTCATGTAGGGTGGGTTGGATAATGGGTCAATAGTAGGTAGTATGCCTTGAAATACAATATGGGCGACTTTCAACCCATTTGAGCCACAAAAATTAGTAGTAAATTGGTCGATATCACCACCTTTAATCAAATGAACATGTATCAATAAGGTAGACAAATTACATACCGTGCCAGCAAGAGCATATGCAACCACGAGTGGAGGAGAAGCAAGATAACTTTCTCTTGTAAGTGGATGTATACGGCCTTCAAAATTTCGGTTTCCAGATAACACAGCTGCAGCCACAATATCCGCAAATATATAGGGCATTCATAAACTTGTTTAAAGGGAGGAAATGAATATGACGAAGAACTTGTTAACTATAATACCGTTATCAGTAATAGAAGATGCTACAGATTCATCAAGATCACCAGAGTTCCCAATACAAGTGGTGCATCCATAACCAACAATATAAAATCCCAACTGCTTCAAATATCTCAGTAACCCACTGCATATGTAATAGCAGGATCAGTTTACAAGACAATATGTACCTCATGCATCATAAGTACTTTGTGTCACCTTTTCTCCAGTGCTTGGTGACAACTTTTGAGCCCTGGGCCTAGGCTTGTTTTAATCCATGGTTTTGTTGGTTTATTTTCTCTATGAACAATCGAATATAAAAAGTATACTAATTTTATTGATATAAAACAATCGTTGGTTTTTACAGACTAAAAACTACATGGGTATTTATAACCCATTAACCGACACTTACACGCAGACACAACGGTTCTAAACTATCATAACCGAATAAACGGTTATTAACTATCTAATGCATATGTTTGGTACTTTGTCTTTTGTAATTTTATTGATATAAAACAATCGTTGGTTTTTACAGACTAAAAACTACATGGGTATTTATAACCCATTAACCGACACTTACAAACAGACACAACGGTTCTAAACTATCATAACCGAATAAATGGTTATTAACTACCTAATGCATATGTTTGGTACTTTGTCTTTTGTTATTTACATAATGACCCTTAAACATGGATTAATGAATTATCATCCAATACTCCCTCCTAATTTATTAATCCATGTCTTCGATATCTTCAAGCTCCATTATCTTTATCTTTGAAATTTGGCTTGCTTCCATTTCCTTTTCTTGATCTTCAACACTAAATATGTCTTGAGTTTTCTCCTTGACCGGTCTTCTATCTTCCTTGTCTTCAATCTCATCTTGGTCATCTTTGTCACCAACTTTCTTCATTTGTATTGCTTCGTATTCTTGAATCTTCAACACACTATTTCTAGTATCACGATCTTCTGATCCAACTTTCTTGTCACTTGATTTAATGTCTTTCTCAATCTGGTTCTCCTTCTGAAATCTTGATGCTTCTTGCATTCGCCCTTGTCAATACTTGGTTCTTCTTCTAGATGTTTCTCATCTAAAATAACTCCATGGTTTTCAATCTCAAACTGTTCTCTTATTGTCTTTAACTCTTTCATCTCTTTGCTTGTGCAATCTCTCAACTTCTTGATGTTCTCTAACTCTATTTGCATTTGTTTCTCAAATGCCATTTCTCTATTTCTTATTTTCTTCTCAAACTCTTATTTTTCAATCTCTAATTCTTGAAGCATTTCGAACTTCCAAAACTCTAATTTACTCTTCAAATCAATTTCTATTTCTGACTGCATATCTTCTAATCTTCCTTTTGGAATTTCATCCTTCTCATTGACAATTCCTTTCCTTCTCGGTTCTTCCTTTAAGGATGTTATCTCTTTTTCATCTTTACTAGTAACCATCAATAGTGCTGGTTCGTCATCTTCGAACACAAGGTTTGCCTTTTCTTCTCTACGGTTTGGTTTTGGACAATTTCCAGCATAGTGTCCAAACTCATGACAATTATAACACTCTATTTCTCTAAAATCTCTCCTATGGTAGTTTTGATCTCCAGTCATATCTTTCGATTTGATTTTCTTTTAAAACTAATATAATTCTAATAATAGTCGAACTTAAATCCTTCTTTCTAACCACAATAATTCTCAAACAATTCTAACGGTTTCTAATGCGAATTGTAATGGAAGAAATCTATTGTACTAATTTTCTATCTAATCCACAATACTAATATGCAAATTCTCAACTTTTCTAAAAAAATAACCAAGTATTTGAAGGAATAAAACATGTTACTTGACTTTTTTTGTGGGCTCCCTTTTCCAAACAAATAACGTAGTAACTTTATGTCTGCTCCTTCCTTTTCCTTTTAACAAAGCTGCTATTTTGTTCCACTGTTGTTATCTTGTTCCAAAAAAACACGCCTTTCTTCTTCCTACTTCCTTCTACGCAAATTAGGGCAAAGCCCTTTTCTCTTTCTTCTGGTTTTCTTCTAATCAAACGGTGATGGTGGTTAATCGGTCTGTTTTCTTTTCCGGCAACCACACACGGCGGCGGTCTCTCTTCTTCGCACAACCGGTATGTATTATTCCTCTTCTCTTTTTTTCTAATTCTCTGATTCGATAGTCTTTAATCGAATCTTGTTTCTCACTTGATTGATTCCTGTGAATCAATCTCTTTACTGTCTTTCTCTCTTCTTGATTGACCGGTATTTATAACCCATTAACCGACACTTACAAACAGACACAACGGTTCTAAACTATCATAACCGAATAAACGTTTATTAACTATCTAATGCATATGTTTGGTACTTTGTCTTTTGTTATTTACATAATGACCCTTAAACATGGATTAATGAATTATCATCCAATAGGTTTCACCTAACCATAAAATTAAAGTGAAGTCAGATGCTTTTGAATAATTATTAGTCGATCAAGAATAGGTATCTAACCTGGAGGCCCAGATCGCAAGCTTTCTTTGCTAACAAACCGGATTGAAGCATGACATTAGGATTAGATGTATTTGTGTAGCTTGTGATGGCTGCTATAACAATACTTCCATGTTTAAGTTGTGCTTGTCTTCCTTCAAATTGAAACTTCGCAATCTTGCTTTGTTCATCTCTTGGTATACCATATCCCTACAAAAATCCATATTTAAATGAACTATTTCCCACTGTGCTTGCACAAGCCTCTACAAGCTAAGATGAGGCGCGAGCCACGAGGCCAACTTGCCAATATTATACATCACCAGCCAGACATAGCATGTTTGATGATACATAGTTACATACTATATATTAAAGAAATTTGTAATCCCACCTTGAATCCAACTTTATTGTCCAAGCACGCATGCCAATCAGCTTTCATGTTTTTTAAAAGAACCTGATCGTGAGGCCTGCAAATCAGAAAACAGAATGACACTAACGAGACAGTGATGGAATGTGGTCAAAATACTGAGGCAGAAGGATGAATGGGGTGGTAACGGGTTGGGTCAAACAGGAAAATTTTGTCTGGGTTGGGTTGACCAGAAACACTCTCCAAATTTTTTTTTAAGCAATTAGTGTGTCAAATACTCAAATATTATTACAGAAGTTGCACAAGTTCAGTAATAATCTACTCATATTTCTTGTAATGAATTGAATTTAGAAGCTTTAAATATCTGCACTGATAGTACTATAAGATTGTACCTCTTTGGTCCGGACACGAGGGGTCAACATCTTGAAGATCCAACTTCAAGCGAGCTAACGCCATATCTTCCTCGGTGACACAAAGAAAATCAAGCACGAAGGCTTAGTGAATACTAAATCTGGGCATGAGTTCTGGACTAAAGCGGATCCGCACTGAGCGTAATCCATGAACAACTTGTTTGCCCGCAGATATGACTCTATCTTAGATATCTACATGTTTTGTAAGTCTTTGTTTCTCGATAGTATATTAAAAGAACACCATAACTAGAGGAAGTACTTACCATATCATCGCTTCTTCCAGTCATCTTTAGATATTGAAGAGTAACGTGATCCACAGGAAAGAAACCCATGGTTGCACCATACTCAGGAGACATGTTTGCAATAGTTGCACGATCCGGTAAGGCTATTTCACTCATTTCTTTTCCTGCAAGGATGAGTTAGAACTCGAATCATGATTTCACATAATCACATGAACGGAATGATATCTGGGCTAAAAAGTAAACCATGCTTATTATATCGTACGCATGTTA
This sequence comes from Chrysanthemum lavandulifolium, assembly GCA_022545495.1. NCBI lineage: Eukaryota > Viridiplantae > Streptophyta > Magnoliopsida > Asterales > Asteraceae > Chrysanthemum > Chrysanthemum lavandulifolium. Next base: position 131,637,601 of record CM040245.1, read on the forward strand.
CTTACCATAGAACTCAACAAAATTGCCAACAACCCCATGTTGTCTAAGCATTTTAGCCCCTGTCAAGACCAAATCTGTAGTCGTAACTCCATCTTTCAAGCTTCCGGATAGCTCAGATCCAACCACACCCGGAAGAACCATGCTCATGGCTTGACCAAGCATAGCCGCTTCGCTTTATCCCACCGACTCCCACGCAAAGAACACCCAACCCATCTATCATGGTTGTATGAGAATCTGTCCCAAAAAGCGGTATATGGGTAGAGAATGCCATTCGTGTTGAAGACGACTCTCATAAGGTATTCGAGGTTCACTGAAAGCAGTGTTGCTCACTCATAATTTGTGCAAAGAAATATTGATAGTCTAGAAGTTATGTTTGTCTTAGGAAATTAAAAGTGGGGAGATGGGCGGCTTGGGTAATGGGTCAAAACGGTATCATTTGAAATTGGGTTGGATTGAAATGCACACTTGTTCGGTTGTTCGTTTGAAAAATAGTTAATGCATTTATTAAGACTAGAAGGGTACCAGCAATGATGTGGTGGTGCCGATGACTATTTTGTAGCGAACAAATGTTTTTCATTTTTTAATATCTAATTCAAGTAAGTTTCTCTCTTTTCAACTCCGTTTCTTACCGACTACTAAAGAAAACTCATAAAAATATATCAAAATGGATGTTGAATTAAAGAGCACAAAATTTTAAAAAATATGGTGAAATTAGATCATAAAAAAGTTAAACGGATTAAAAGATATATTAAAAATAAAGGTGATTAATTAGTTAGGAAGTGACATGTGTCACCCCATTATTAGACTCTTTATTTTAGTTTGTTAGAGCTCATCCCTTTTTGTTATTTTTAGTTAGAGAAGTGACACATGTCACTCAATGATTGAGCTCCTTGTTGTCAAAAGCATTTGCTCCCCATTTTAAGAAAGTGTACCGTTATTTATTCCGCTCTAGCTCGATTTCCATATTGGCTTGTAAAGTGTTTTCTGATCTTGATACATCAACTTGGACTGAATGATCAATTACAAGGTCCACCGGAACCTGCATATGCGACAAAACCAAGTATCCATCCGTGCTCAAAAACACAACCTTAAATTATATAATATACTAAAATGCATTGGCGCATGAACAGTAACGTCCATGAACAGGAACGTCCATGAAAAAAAAAAAAAAAAAAAAAAAAAAAAAAGAACTTTAACAAATCCATTCCGTGAATAAAATGATCGAGGCAACGCACTCGGTAACGCGGGTTAACCCGCTAGTGTAAACTAAAGAGTAAGCTAGTTTTATTTCCAAAAATAGCGTCTTAATGGTGTTGATATACATACCAATGGATTTATTTTATTAAGATCACCTCCGAGTTTGTCCATAGCATTACGCATACCAGCAAGATCAACAATTGTAGGAACACCAGTAAAATCCTGCAGTCCATATAACATATATCGTACCCGTGAATGTAATTAAAAGTTTGTCATGTCATTGCAAGACTAAAACGTAGCTCAATACCTCAATAGTCACTTAGTAATGATCAACATACCTGAAGAAGGACTCTAGCAGGTTTATATGGAATTTCAACCTTCTTGGTTGAAGAGTGCTGCCAGTCGAGAATTTTCTCGACATCCTTTGAGGTCACTTGGAACTCATCACAGTTACGAATTGCTGATTCCAAAAGTAATCTAATTGAAAATGGTAGCCTATCTGTACATCAGTACATATGCAAGTCATTTTTCTCAACTCACAAAATTCAACATGGAAGTGCTTCACGTCAATTTTCGATAGTCTGATTACTGATTTTCAGGTAGGAAATGTTAGGCATGCTTGGTTAAGGGTTATAAGGGGTAAACAATGGTTAAGGTAATGATTGATGGAGCTTAGTTAAAGGGATTGTAATGCCCCATTATCTAGTATTGGGTAATACCCCATTACACAACAAATTGAGGGGAATGCCATTACATTGCATTGCATTACTTTTACCATTGCTTTTCCCTTTCCCCTCTTTCAACCAAGCGGGCCCTAAGGGAGTGTTTGGATTAGCTTATTTTGCCGGCTCAAGGGCTTATTTGAATTTGAAAAAGCTCATTAGCTCACTTATTTTTGTCACGAGCTTATCAACTTGGGCTTATTTAAATTAAAAAAAGCTCATTAGCTCACTTTTTTTTTTTTTTTTTGGTTACGAGCTTATCAACTTGAGCTTATGACTCATAAAAGTGGATATCGTATGCTCACCTTGGATACCCTCGTAAGTCGAAAAAAGTGGGCTTATGAGCTTCTCTAAACTCAACTAAACTCGTAAGCATTCAAAATAAGCTAATCCAAGCACCCTCTTAATTAACTTCAACAAAACATTCAGCTTTAAGAGTCATTATGCATACAAATCTGTAACTTTCATACAGCAAAATAATACTGTACTAAATTTTGATATGAAGATGATTAACAAGAAAAATACCAATTCTAGAATCATTAAGAGAAGGTAAGCTATAGTATTTGCCATATTCACCAGTTCACCACCACCATCAGGCTTCTCCAAAGTCTCTAGTATTCTATTAAATGGATTATGACTCCCTGAAAATTATTACTGTAAATAATTAACTAATCAAATATCATGATAAATAAAAATTTCCAATGAACCATACTTATTATGAGGTTAATACATATTAGGGCAAATAGCTAAAAGTACTAAACTTGCCACCCTTTCCTCTTGAGTAGTGAACAAAATTTTTATTTTCGAGGGTAATATACTTTAAATTCATCCTCTTTAGGGTATTTTCATGAGCAGTTGGACATTTTGCCCTATTACCCAAAAGAGAAAATGGAAGTATGATACTTTTTTTAAAGAATAAATAATGTACTAGCAAGACGGAAACGTGTTTTGGCTAAGAAACGGAATAAGAATTAACAAGGGTAACGATTTGTGATAGGAAGCGAATGTATTTTGGCGAATTTGATCGTGACGATCAAACTCAATAGGTTTATGGGTTAAGATGCCGGAATTGACCGCTTTGATACAGGTTGATACACTCTTACGTGAATCAAGGAGATTCAAATAAGAATTGAGCTCAAGAATTAGTTAATGGGATTTGTTATGCTTCATCGACTTGTAGAAGTTTATTACAAGAGGAATTACAAAATCAAAACCGCTTACAAATGTGAAATGAATTGTGTTATATACAAATGAAATGATGAAATGGTCAGAACGGCTTTTCCCGCCTAAATGGTAAGGGTTAAAAGTGCTTATTTGAACCCCACACGTGCCATGCACGCGTATACTTATTTAAACTCATGTCCTTTGCAAATGGAAGTGGCTGGTGGAACTAAATTATCTTAATAAGTAAATAGTGTAAACTTAAAACAAAACATTTTTATCATAGATTTAACACAATTATAAATCATTTAATAATTTATCTTAATACATATCCAAAATTTAACATAATAAAAAACTAGGGCAAATGATAAAAAAAAGTATCATACTTCCATTTTCTCTTTTGGGTAATAGGGGCAAAAATGTCCAACTGTTCGCTTGAAAATACCCTAAAGATCATAGATTTAACACAATTATAAATCATTTAATAATATTACATATCCAAAATTTAACATAATAAAAACTAGGGCAAATGATAAAATAAAGTATCATACTTCCATTTTCTCTTTTGGGTAATAGGGCAAAATGTCCAACTGTTCATGAAAATACCCTAAAGAGATGAATTTGAAAGATATTACCCTCGAAATAAAAATTTTGTCGCTACATCAAGAGAAAAGGTGTCAAGTTTAATCTTTTTATTTGCCTACATATTAATACATTCCCATTGATCAATAGTCTTTCTAATTCAGCTTGATTTGTCACTGTTACATGGCCTCTAAGGTTCAACAAAAAAAATGTGTACTGTGTCAAGGTGTCACAGTTTGATACTTGGTGCATGAATATGGTGCCACTTCATGTCTTCTATTTTAAGTTTTCTAGCGGTGGCAAATTTTATTATTTATCACTACAATTCGAGTTTTTCCGAAGCGGTCTCACCTTTGATTACCTTTCAATTCTCAACTTTGGAGTAAGAGTACGATTGTCGACATTCGGTCTCAGTAAAAATTATACATGAGACAGGTAGTGTATAGATCGTAAAATTTACTGTTAAAGAAACAAAGTAACAATAATTCTTATAAACATTTAATCCCAAATACATTTGGCTAGTAATGCATGCCAACATCATATCAGGTAGACTCGCGCATTTAGCTAGTACCTCACCTTATACAGCATGCAATGTACTACGCTACGTTTTTCAGCATTGTATGCTTGTTTTGGCAACAAGCTTTTTAGATTTTGGATAGTATTATTTTATAGGCTTTTAATAAAACGTTTATCAAAAACACTTGGTGCATGAATACTTGCTTGCTTTACACGTAATAATTAAAGATGCGACTCATTTCCTCATTTATAAAACAAGATGATATTATTGGGTCACAGAATCAGATAAAGAGGTGATCGAAGGCCCAAATATTGAAATAAAGATTACATTTGTAAAGCTTTTATAAAGTTTTTCTATGAGATTTGGCTTTACTACAAGACATTTAGACACGATAAGTCAGCTAAGAGAACTTCTTAATTAAGCTAGCTAGCTTGTCGAATTCTTGATGCACCCAATCAAAAGTGGAGATATTTGGTCTATGCACCTGTGATACTAGAATGATGACCCAAAACAATATAGGATAAAAATCATATATGTCTACGCCTATCTTATCCTTAACTTGATATAAGAAACACTTCCTCCATGTAACGTGACAATTGAGAATTGAGTACTATATTGACCAATTAAAATAACTATGAAGATTCATGTATTATTATTGTGTCCAGTAAATTTCAATGTTTGATTTCTTAAGTCTAAGATAGATAGCCTGCTATTCTTGGTCCCCCGTAAAAACAAGAGTATAATTTTGACGTTTCTAAATCTACTGATTTAGGTAGATGAAAACAAATATCTCCATGTTTAATGCTTAATATATCTAAAGCAAAAGTTGCTCTCCTACAACATTTGCCTCACTGAAATAAAAATGAATTCCACATCTGATTCGAAAAACAAAATATTTTGATACTTATTTTATATTTTTAATGGAAATATTTTGTTGCAACGTGATTAAATTGAGGAATATTATTGTTTGGTACGTGGTAATTGGATTTTTGCCTCTCCTTTTTGTCTTGTTCTTTTAACTTAATTATAAAGCAAGTAATCTTATGAGTATATCTAAGTTTAAAGTTGTTAGCACAAATGATACCATATTCGCTTTTTGCTAATTATCTTTAAAGCAAGTAATCTATATGAGTATAATCTAAGTTTAAAGTTGTTAGCACAAACGATACCATATTCACTTTTGCTAATTATCTTTAATATATTATATTCAAAAAGAAGTTAGCTTACCCACCAAAATCCAAGAAAATATAAACAATTATATCGCACACTTACTTCTTACTATATTTCAAAGTTAACACGTAATTGTCACAAAATAACTACTCAGGTGAGCTTCACTAATATTCTTCCACTAATTAAAACTCGCATGCTTGTTTGTTTCATTATTTATTTATTTTATATGAAAATCTTACTGATGGAAACCGACCAATTTATCAAAATGAATACCTAAGCCCAGCAGCGGACCCGAAACAATAAACATACGAGTATTGATTGGAATCGAACTTCGTATACAATAATACGCTTAAACATACGTGTCAAGATCCTATCGGGATGCATGAAGGACCGCTTCTTCACAAACCAATAATGTATTGTCACATCTATTAGCCACATAATTAGTCACATATTTTAGGCCTCTCAATCATTTTCCTAAACATATATATGAATTTAATAGAAACTTATCAAGAATTGTAGCCCATTGTTTTTTTCACATACTGCATTCCATGGAAGTTGAAGGTTTTGCAATATTTACATTCTAACAAAAAAAAAAAAAAAAAAAAAAAAAAAAGGCTAATTTAGTTCAGAGAAACCATCTTACACAGTGAATGGTAAGACCATCCATGAATGGTCCTTGAAGAAGGTCACCCTACATTTAAGAAGCGTTCCCCATTACAATCCTAACACAAAACGCGTCCAACTATGGTTTTTTGTGAGGACTCGGTCGTATACTCAACCGAGTCTTGTGAGTATGTTTGTGTGTGCGGGTGTTTTTATTAAATGATTTTTGTGGGATATATTTGTGTTATAAAGGAAAGGGAAAGTAATGAAAGAAAACAAAAAATCTATCATGTTCTTGAGTTTTTTATGAAGGAAAAGGAAGTAAATCTCAGAAAAAGAGGGGGAAATTTTAGGCTATTTGGAAGTAAAGTGTTTCCTCAATTGTTTACTTTACATTACTTTCATTTTCTTTATTAACAAAACTCAAGAACACACAAGTGAGGTATGCTTTTGTGGTGATCATGTTATCTTATTAAACTAACATTGTGTTTCGAAAGATCACTTAAGGATGGAAAGTAAAACAAACAAAAAATTTGTTCTCGAGTATCAATTAAGGAGTAAAAGAAATAAAATGGCTAAAAAAAGGGTGATTAGTTGATTTTGAAGTAAATGCTTCCTCCTAAAATTGAAATGAAATTATTTACTCGTATTTCTATACTTTTCCTTACTAAAGAAACTTGAGAACTAAACATAATTTGGTCATAAAGAATATTATAATGAGTTGATGTTGATGTGGCAGTAGTGATCACAGACATGTATGTTCACCGTTACACTCAATCTAACCTTTCGAAACTATGCTAGATCGAACCATCCTAGGTCCGCCCATGTCTAGTCCGATCGACTTGTCACATTCAAACTATGTATAGTGTCATGTCATCAACATTTAAATCATCCACAATTTTCTTTCATGTATTAGAGAGATGGGTTGGAGGCGTTAAACAAGCATGCCAAACCTACGTGACCATTGTTTGGCTTGAGCCGAACTCAAGTGATTGAACCGCCTCCTCCTTGCGCCAAGATGCAAGTAACTGTCTTGGCTTGCGCCAAAAAAAGAGATCCTTTTGTTTTTTTTAAATAATTTTTGTGTTGAGTTTGTGTTTTAATTATGTATGAAAGGTCTCAAAAAAAATGTTTTGACTTAACTGATGAGTAAAGATATATTTTAATGTGTGAGTGATAAACTAAAAATGTTAAGATGACGATGAGTTGTCTCTTTGATTATAAGCCATCACACCTTAACTACGTGTTTATTATTTAATTCGATCACATATGTCACATCTTTTCTTAATTAAAGTGACCACTAGTTCACCTTTAATTGCATGAACGCGTACCATTTGTGTGTACCATATATAGTGGCCGGCATCAAGCAAAGAGAAACGCGTTACTTAACGAGTAATTTTATTAGCTTAAGAAAATGAAAGAAACTATGTCATCTAGTGACATACAAAAAAATGTCATCAAAAGTCAAAAAATGTTCCTAGAAATAAAAGAGTGTCTACGAAAATATAAAAAATGTTTTATGTGTTTCACTTACATTTAAAAAGATGTAAGTAGAAATCCAGTAGGTGCTAAAAGTGTATTTATAGTGACACAAAAAACGTATATATTTTGTTTATAAGCCGTGTCATTAAATCTCATAATTTTAAACTTTTCTTACATTTTTATGATGTGTCACTAAAAGTTAAATTTAGTGACAATTTTGTTTCATTCAAACCTTTATCACTAAATGTCTATTCTTTTATGTTTAATTCACGGAAACTCCTTAGGGTGCGTTTGGCAGAGAGAAATTGCAGAAAAGAAATGAAGTAGAATGTAATCTCGGAGAATAGAAATCAAGAGAATTTTGTTCAATTCTTATGTTTGTAACAATGCAGACTGAACTTGTAGAAATGAAATTTTTTTATTTAAATAATATTTTGTCTAAATAAAAATTCTTAAAAATATTTAAAAAATTATTTTAAAAAAAATATATCTTTTTTTTAAATTTATTTTTAAAATTTATGTACTTTCTTTAAAAAATTATTTAAATTTTTTAAAAAAAAATGTATTTATTAAAAAAAAACTTGTTTTTTAAATAAAATGTTTTTTAAAAATGTATTTATTTAAAAACTTATTTAAAATATTAAAAAACATTTTTTTAAAAATATTTAAAAAAATATTTTTAAAAATATTTAAAAAAAAATTATTTTTAAAAATGTATTTAAAAAAGAAAACTTGTTTTTTTTAAAAAACTATTTTTTGAAAATGTATTTATTTAAAAAAACCTTATTTTTTTTAAAAAACATTTTTTTTTAAATTATTTTTTAAAAATGTATTTATTTAACAAAATTATAGTTGTAAAAAAAAAAAAAAAACATTTTTTCGAAATAATAATAATCCATTTCTCCAATTTCTCTACCAAAATAAGGAAATGGAGCTAGCCAAATTACACTACCCAAGTCTTTTCATTTCTCCATTTCTCAACCGAATTTCTCCGCTTTTTCAATTCTCGGACCAAACAAGAGAAATGGAACCATTTCAATTCTCTTGCCTCAATTCCTTGTACCAAACACACCCTTAATTTCTCTTAACAACTATCATTGTTTGATATCTTATACAATAATCATATATTTTAGAAAAGTATTCAGGTAGGTATAAACATGCGGTAATAAGCTAGTGTGAGTGGTGCTGATCTACCAAATCATCAGTGTTGTTTTGTGTTGGTGGTAACAGCTCAAAAACAGGGTAAAGATAATCAGTAGCAATGTAATATCACTCGGTGGTTACCGGATATCACTTAGAATCGTGTGATCCTTTTTAAAATAAACTATTCGACCCTATGCCTGGGTCACACGAATATCTTCTTGGGATAAGACCAAATGTTAGTTATTGAATCAGGCACAATCAATAACCCCTGCGCATATAAGTGTTTTAGCTTTCTGTTTGTTTCTCCTCGTTTTTGTATATTTTCATGTTGATAATGACGATCTCTATTTATAGTAAAGAACACTCACTCCTAGTCAATTGACTTTATGAGTAATTAACGGCCAATTAATCACCTATAAAAGGCCTCCATTATCATAGGAATAGTGGTTACATAACCAATTAAACGTGGTCATAAAGCAGTCATAACAGCCACTTGAATGAGTCAAAGTCATACAAATTAATCAACGCAACACTACCAAGATGAATCATTACACTAGCGGCAGGAACCAATACATCACCGGTAGGAACCATCGGTCACTACACTAGCGGTAGTAACCAATACACTAGCGGCAGGAACCAATACACTACCAAGAGGAACCATCGCCATTACTACAATAGAGTAACCAATACACTAGCAAGACTAACAACTATTGAGTCGGGATGTTCGGGGATCTCATTGGTGTCGATAACGCCACACGTCGTTCGGGGTCAAGGAAACTTCCTTTTCTTGAGCAAGTTTTATAACACCCCAGGCAATGAACCTAATCGTTGTAGTGTAGTAATTAGGTAAGCCACGGGTATTGATATCGTTCTCAGGGAATAGGAATGCTAGTGAGAAGTTACTACGCTAAGGTTGAGGTTGAGGAAGATTATTTTTATCTTTTTATGTTTTTAGAAAATGAAAAGGTACGAATCTCGGGTATTGGATTTGGGGGTTGGTATTGCTACCGATTACTCTACTATTATCTAATTATCTAAGCTAAGGTTGTGATAGTCTATGTCTAATTGATGTGTACTCGTATGATAGTTTAAAGATGTGTTTACTTAGGTTTTACTACCCTTAATTATCTCCTATTGATGGTTGATTTGTCACGTCCTTATTCCTAGTTGCGTTGTGATTCTAAGGCTATAGGCGTGCTTATTTCCTAACTCTTTGAAATTACCAAAGGGTCTTGTTTACAAATCCTCTAGTGATTTATAGACGCCACTCTACGGTTGTCCTTGAATACTTTATCCTACAATTACCTAGATAATTATATTCTAAAGTTCACAAAGAAATGTCAAGCATTAAGTACACAACGAATAATCTAGCGCACTCTAGATCATTAGTCAACTAAGATAAGTATCAACCAATCAATATTCAATAATTAAGTTTCATATTCCTAAGCAAACACACAAATAAATTAGCGGACATGGAGAACATGCAAGCACACACAAATAATCAAAGACATAATTAAATTAATGAAGTAAATACTTATCTTGATGTATAATATGGTTTAGAACCCTAAAATACCGCACAAGAAAGCCTTGGTTCGGTTTAGGTTTTACTCCAAAAGACTACACTCAAAAACCGAAAAATTGGATTCTATATATAAGATTACATCTGCGACGGCGTCACCTTATGTTTCGTGGCCGCCGTGTCGCCGTCATTAGGGTTTCGTCTTGGCCACGTAAACCTTTCGACGGCGTCACCTTATGACCGTGACGCCGCCCCTTCACTCGACGCCGCCTTGGCCGCATCTAGGCCGCCCGAGTAACGACGGCCTACTCCTTTAGAACCCGACGTCGTCCCCTTGAAAACATGCAATTTCGCCTCGACCCGTCATAAAATTCCTTCCGACGGCGTCGCAGATATTGATGACGCCGTCGCCTTATGTTTCAGCAGCTTTGAGTGTCTCGATTCGACTTTGGCCATTTTCTTCAGATATTCGCTTTTCGTCCAAATAAGCATCATTCCAGCATTTTGCCTTTAAGAGACCTAAAAAGTGAAAAGGAACGATATTAAGCAATAACGGATCTGAAGTGATCGAATAAGGGCTTAAATAACCCCTTAAAAGGTACCTTTAAAACCTTATCAAATTTCCCTACACTTGGTATTTGCTTGTCCTCAAGCAAATGTGCTTTAGCCAATTAATTTATAAGTTAGGGGTCATGAAGCATCCATTCAAACGGTCCACAACACATATAAGCCCGCAAAGTCATAACAAGCACGGAATTACATACTAGCACCTCACATGGGGTGTTTGGATACTCACATCTCTCTCGGTGTATATATGAAATATAACAAATCGAAATGGAAGATAAACACTCATTAACCGGTCCTAGTACATAGATTACCATAGGCTCGAGAATAGATCAAACCTCCGTCGCTTTGGCGTAAGCACCTAGGAAAGACTATCAAAGAGGTCTTTAAAGGGTTGTAACGTTAGGCTTACGGTAGGAAATAAGGGTTTGGTGGGATAGGCTATATAGTGGTGGATAGTCAAAAATCTCTATGTTGCAAGTATATCGAAGAATGGCGTTGCTAAGCCAAGACTCGACACTCTAAAACTCTAGGCAACGAAAATAAACAAACACAATTTAAAAGATAGATGTAGGATGGTAGCCCGATGTTTTTTTTTTTTTTTTTTTTTTTTTTTGCATACACTTTTACTCTACCATCCTCTACGGTACATCAAAATGATAGGGATTTATAGACACATCCCTACACTTGAGTTTTATTACTCTAACACTAATTTGACCCGAATTGAAAAGATCAAAACACTTGGAGTACATTATTATGCAAACAAAGGGAATTTGAGTTTAACGTTCTCTTTCCTATGTTTCATAAACTTTAACTTTTCCCATGAATCCCAATCATCCCAAAAGCAGTATACAAGGGATATGACTCGACTTAGCAACTCATGCAAGCAACCGATAATTGAACTAAGGGTTTTGGTGATAACATAAGTTTGCACTAAAAGTGAGTGCAATAAAGGTAGGCTAAGGCGATTTGGGTGTATATTTGGGGGTGGGGTGTAAACAATGTTTTCATTGATATTCGGAAAACCGAAACATCATGAGAACCGCGAAAAGGATAGGCTCGAGGGTTAACTAGGGTATCGTGTACTAAAGATGAGTACAACGCAAAGGGTGTGGGGAATTACTCAACCGATATGGAAGAAGTAATTATATTACGTATCAAACAAGGGTTTATCCTAATGCCTCTTATCATTTAGTTATTCCTAACTACACAAGTGTAGCCTCACTTGCGATCTCGGAATGCATCACAAAACAAGTTCTAGAATCTAATATACTACGGTTCACACTCTAAGCATTAAAGATGAATGCTTTAATTCCTACTAATCTAAGGCGATCCTCACATTTTGGGTGGAATTTAGGTGGTAAGGGTTTTTGTGCTAGTCATGCAACTTCCTATCCATGAGACGCTTTTGTTAAGACTAATGGCCCACTCTTATATGTCATGAAAAAAATTTTAAATTTGGCTAAAATTACCCTAACCTACATTTTCTCATGGTTTATTACACAAATACTCTTGGACAAAGCAAATGGTCAAGGATAAGCATAGTTTCAAAGTTCCGCTTTATTTTCCTCCTACACTTAAACCGAACATTGTCCCCAATGTTCCCGAAAAGTATCAAAGTTATGATAATAGAAGGTAATTAAAACGAAAGAAACTAATACCCCCGATTAGCTCGGTAGGATCCGTAAAAGTGGTGGTTAAATCTTTTCCAAGAAGAGTTTTTGCGTGAAAGGCTCCTTCCAAACTTGTGTAACTTCTTCTTGACAAACTAAACCTCGCACACTAGAAGAAAACAAACGAAACCTTCGCGAAAATCGGCGGTAATAATATACATAAGACTCGATTTAAACTAGGATATAATGCTTGTGGAATGGATATTTACTGAATTTGTTTTGAAAGTTAAGATCCGGAAAATTCCAAAATTTTACAAGTAGCTCGTAAAACGAGAAAAGTAAGTCAAGTTTTATTCCTTCGACGCCGTCAGTTGCAATCTCGACGTCAGTTATCTTGACAAAAGCGGTGCGATTTTGGAAAAATTCGGAAAATTTACATCTTTAGAATCTGGAAAACTTTAAAAACATCCATTATGACTCGATACAAGCATTTGACTCGAACAAACAAACATATATATCTTTTAGTTAATTGTTATTCTCATGTTCACGTTTATGAAAACGTGTGTAATCCTCCCTACACTTATCCTTTATGTAAAATACCTTTATATGTAATTAAGACGAGGTTAAAACAAAATAAAGCATTTTACAAATTTAAACATGAGGACAAACAATTAATAAAAGATATATGACACTAACAAGCAAACAATTAAGCATGGGTTGCCTCCCACGAAGCGCTTTTCTTTATTTAAGAGTCTTGTAGCTAGACTCGTAGTCCTACTCCTACGTTGCCTCGTGCACGCTCGCGTGCTCATACCTAAGCCACTCCAACTCTCTTTCATTCTTTTTATAATCATTTCCTAATTCAAGGCATTTTTTGTAATACCGTTTTGTTTTCTCATATGGGTACCTAAGCCCACTTTGCTTATCTCTTTCACTACAATGAAATAGGGTCATTCTATTACAAGCCTTAATGTCCCTATGTTTAAATCGGGATGAGCGTGGCATTTGATAGACAAAATCTTCGACTTCATCGAGAGAAAGTGATTAGACCGTCAATCATTCGTTCATTCAACCTAGTCAAATTCTTGAAAGGTTTCCCAAAATTACTTGAGTGAGGTCCTTGTCGATAAATTCTCCTGTGTTTTCTAAGACCATGAATTCTACCAAGTAGGCAAAACTTCCAACAAACACGCAAATGAGTGATCGCTTTAACAACATTGTTCCCATGATAGGTTAACTCATTGACCTTGATTTTATTGTATAGATCCTTTGAGATTAAGTTTAAAGGCAAGAATGAATTCAAATAAGCATCGAACCCTTCTAGTCCTATTTTGCATGGAATTGCATGTTAAATGGGCCATCTTTCTCAATCCTACATCTAGGGTCAAAGTATTGGGAGGATCTTCCTTAATTTCAAAGCTATCCTTATTGATGACCTTTCGCCATCAAGTTCTTCATCATGATCGATTCCTCATCGAACCGAGTAATAGAAAGGACTTTGTTGTCGCCAATTCACCTCGTTATGCCCCGGTGGTTATCAAAATGGTGAGTGGGTGAAGGGTTTTGTGGGATTGTGTTCTCAACCTCGGGTTGGGAATGGGTAGGTGAAGAATCTTCGTGGAAGATACGGATCATGGTGAGTAATGGTTTTACGAACGAAGGTCACGAAGAAGGGGATAGACTAAGAGAAAGCTAAAAAAATGAGAAAAAGTTTACTTGATAGGAATCAAGCAAAGAAACCTAAACGAGGTGGACTACTAACTAGCTATTCTATTCCCGGCGCGCGCTAAAAACTTGATAACGCCACACGCGTCGTTCGGGGTCAAGGAAACTTCCTTTTCTTGAGCAAGTTTTATAACACCCCAGGCAATGAACCTAATCGTTGTAGTGTAGTAATTAGGGTAAGCCACGGGTATTGATATCGTTCTCTAGGGAATAGGAATGCTAGTGAGAAGTTACTACGCTAAGGTTGAGGTTGAGGAAGATTATTTTTATCTTTTTATGTTTTTTAGAAAATGAAAAGGTACGAATCTCGGTATTGGATTTGGGGGTTGGTATTGCTACCGATTACTCTACTATTATCTAATTATCTAAGCTAAGGTTGTGATAGTCTATGTCTAATTGATGTGTACTGTATGATAGTTTAAAGATGTGTTTACTTAGGTTTTACTACTCCTTAATTATCTCCTATTGATGGTTGATTTGTCACGTCCTTATTCCTAGTTGCGTTGTGATTCTAAGGCTATAGGCGTGCTTATTTCCCTAACTCTTTGAAATTACCAAAGGGTCTTGTTTACAAATCCTCTAGTGATTTATAGACGCCTACTCTACGGTTGTCCTTGAATACTTTATCCTACAATTACCTAGATAATTATATTCTAAAGTTCACAAAGAAATGTCAAGCATTAAGTACACAACGAATAATCTAGCGCACTCTAGATCATTAGTCAACTAAGATAAGTATCAACCAATCAATATTCAATAATTAAGTTTCATATTCCCTAAGCAAACACACAAATAAATTAATGGGACATGGAGAACATGCAAGCATACACACAAATAATCAAAGACATAATTAAATTAATGAAGTAAATACTTATCTTGATGTATAATATGGTTTAGAACCCTAAAATATCGCACAAGAAAGCCTTGGTTCGGTTTTAGGTTTTACCCAAAAGACTACACTCAAAACCGAAAATTCGGATTCTATATATAAGATTACATCCGCGACGGCCACCTTATGTTTCGTGCGACGCCGTGTCGCCGTCATTAGGGTTTCGCCTTGGCCACGTAAACCTTTCGACGCGCCACCTTATGACCGTGACGCCGTCCCTTCACCGACGCCGCCTTGGTCGCATCTAGGCCGTCTCGAGTAACGACGGCCTACCTTTAGAACCCGACGTCGTCCCTTGAAAACATGCAATTTCGCCTCGACCCGTCGCAAAATTCCTTCCCGACGGCGTCGCAGATATGATGGACGCCATCGCTTTATGTTTCAAAGACTTTGAGTGTCTCGATTCGACTTTGGCCATTTTCTTCAGATATTCGCCTTTTCGTCCAAATAAGCATCATTCCAAAGATTTTGCCTTTAAGAGACCTAAAAGTGAAAAGGAACGATATTAAGCAATAACGGATACTGAGTGATCGAATAAGGGCTTAAATAACCCCAAAAGGTACCTTTTAAAACCTTATCATGTACGCTCTGCACCACCTTACCCAAAACCGGTGTGAACTAATCCCACAAGTGCACTAAATTTTCCAACAATCCTCCCAAAATTAGTTCACTTCCTTTGCATGAAAACAAACATCAAACAAAACATGTGCATAAACGAAAATATCCCGAGGATTGAATTTCCATCTTAGTACATTACACGCTCAAATATTCGAGAATCGTGGTGTTCTAAGAATTGAACCCTTCAACCCATTTGAATACCGAAGATAAAATACACACAAGTTTTCAAACACTTAAACGCTCCCGACACTTTACAAGACATGTGTCCATATCCAAATTCATAAATGTTGCAAGAGCTAAAAGACCAAAAGCTCCTGAATCGGCAAAACTTCAACATTCACATAAGTGGTTCCTCTTTATTCATGCTCTTGCCGAGCACTTTTCAAAGAAAATTAACCATAAAGAAGTAAAGACTTCATCCTCCTTTCAAAGAGTTTCGAGCACAACCTTGGGATGTAAATAAAACATGTTCCAGTCCACTCAATGTTCAGGTTTCCACATTGAACTCAGCTCCCAAGTTTTCTTAGGAGGGATTTGGATGTCTTAGCATTCACTGACTAAGTTGGACTTAAACCCATCCCTTTATCAGACTTTAAAACCAAGTCTCTAGCCAATCCCTTCGTCAAGTGATTAACTAAATTTTGTTGAGATCTAACAAACTCTATAGATACCACCCCATTCATGATAAGCTCACGAATCATGCTATGTCTGACACCTAAGTTTCTAGACTTCCCATTGTACATCTGGCTATAAGCCTTTGCCAATGTAGTTGCACTATTACAACGGATAGAAATAGGTGTTATAGGTTTAGGCCAAAATGGAATCTCAAGAAGCAAGTTTTCAACCATTCGACTTCTTTACCGCGTTGCTAAGGCCACAAATTGATTCCATTGTTGAACTGGTGATGCAAGTTTGCTTCTTGGATGCCCAAGAAATTGCACCTCCACCAAGTAAGAATACCCACCACCGGTAGAGCTAATTGTCTTCATTGTTACCGATCCAACTTGCATCGGTGTATCCTTCTAATACTAAAGGATAACCAAGATATGAGAGACTATAATCCATAGTTCTCTTGTGATACTTCATACCCTTTCAACATCTTGCCGTTGATGAGCACTAGGATTGCTAGTATACCGGTCGGTTTACCCACTAAAAAGCAATATCGTGTCTTGTACAAGTCATGGCATACATTAGGTGGCCAATTACCCTAGAATACTCAAGTTGAGATACTGACCTTACCTTTATTAGGCATCAACTTCTCACAAGTATCCATACGTGTAGTCACTAGAGTACAATCAAAGTAATTGAATTTCTTCAACACCTTCTCAATATAATGAGACCGAGAGATAGAAATTCTTTTACTTTCATGTTTAATCCTTATACCAATGATAACATCGCCTCCCCATGTCTTTCATGGAGAACCTTGATGACAAAAATTCATTTGTCGTCAACCGATTTTGGTCGGTGCAAAGATCAACATGTCATCAACATATAGATAAATGATGAATCCTTTACCGATTCATCAAATTTGCTATATACACATTTGTCGATTGGTTAAGTAAATAACCATTAGACAAAACCACTTCATCAAAATTTTGATGCCATCGCTTAGGTGCCCGCTTAGTCCATAAAGAGACTTAATCGGTTTGCACACCTTGTTTTCATTGCCGAGCAAGATGAAGCCCGAGGTTGGTTCATATAAACCTCCTCATCTAATTCACCATTTAAGAAAGTTGTTTTCACATCCATCGATGAATAATCAGTTGTGAATTGATGCCAAAGCAATCAACAATCTTATGGTACCGATACGAGCTACGGAGCATAAGTATCAAAATAGTATATTCTCGACTTTTGTTTAAAGCCTTGAATGACTAGTCGAGCCTTGAACTTTTCAATAGTTCCATCTACCTTCATTTTCTTTTTGAAAATCCATTTGCAACCCAAACGTTTGCAACCAGGTGGTAGATCAACCAACACCTAAGTGTTGTTGCCCATGATGGAATCCATCTCATCATTGATTGCTTCTTTCCAGAAAGCAATATCCTGGGACTTCATTGCTTCTTCAAATGTCTTGGGATCATCCTCAACAATGAAGCAATAGGAGTATTGGTCAGAGACCTCATCCCTAGTTCCTTCAATTAAGTATAATTGAAACTCAGGTCCAAATGACTTTGGATTCCTAGCCCTTTTTTCTCTTTCTGAGCATAGGTTCATGTTGTTGAACCACAACCTCATCAGGGACCTCTGATGGTTCTTCATAAGGGACCTTTGATATACCAATATCATGAGTTCCATTAGGAATCCTTTGACTTGGTCTAGGGACTGTTGAGAATCTATTCTCATCAAACATTGCATCCCTTGATTCAGTTATGGAGTTAATTGAAACATGTTCATTAGGTTCAATAACATAGAACCTAAAAGCCTTGGAATGCTCAAGATATCCAACAAAGATGCAATCAATTCCTCTTTCACCCAAAGTTTTCGACTTTGGATCAAGGAGTCTTACAATTTCTACAACCCCAAACCCCGAGATAGTTCAGTTGGGTTTCCTTTTAGTCCGAGTTCATAAGGGGTAACCTTGTTCCTCTTTGTTGGAAACCCTATTTAATAAATAGCAAGTCGTTAACATAGCTTCACCCCGTAACCCTTGACTCGACCCCGAATAGGACAACATGGAATTAACCATCTCCTTCAAGACCGCTTTTTCCTTTCGTAAATACTATTTCTTTGAGGAGTATAGGAGTAGTCATTTCATGGATTATACCAACGATCGAAAATACGTACTATCCATGTACTCACCTCCCTATCGATCCTTAATCTTTGATCGGGGACCCAAGTTGTAATTCAACTTCGTTTTAAATACTTTGAATTTATCTAATGCTTCATCATAAGTATGTAACAGATAGACATAACAAAACGTATAAGCATCATCAATAAATGTCACAAAGTACTTTTATTACCCAAAGAGGAGTGGCATGCAAATCACATGAGTTATGTGTATTAGCTCCAAGAGCTTAGATTCACGATTAACACCCTGAAAAGGCTTCTTTGTTATTTTGGTCAACATGCAAGTTTTACACTTTTCAGTGTCCATGTCAAATGCTGGGATTAACATATCCTTAGACATATCTTGCATCCTTTTATAGTGTACATGGCCAAGTCTAGCATGCCATAGGGTAGAGTCAGTCAGGTCATTAGTGGTCATAAAGGCCACTAGTACAAAAACGGGATTTGGTCACACATGGTCGAAATGGAACGGCCACACATTCGCATATTTGTGTGGTGAAGGTACTAAAATTGACAACATTTACTAATTAGTCACACATGAAAATTTTGATTGTGTGACCATTAGAATCATTGCCACACAATTGAACATTGTGTGGCTAAAGGTATCTGGTGATTTTGTTTCGCATCATTTAGCCACATATGAATTTGGAACATGACAAATACAAGTAACCTTGATCGTTAGTCACATGAAGTAATTTTTTGTGTCTAAATCATAGAGTCAAGTTTTGTCACACATTATTTAAGGATGGTGATATGTTTTGCCAACTCTTTAGCCACATCTAAAATTGGAGCAGTGACAAATGAAAAGTAAGGTTGAAGCATTAGTCACGATATACATATAAACAAAGTGACAAATATATGTCACACACTTGAACACCGTGACCAAATGCCATATGGTCACACTAAATGTTTTGTCACACATTCGTTAAGTGTAGCCAAAGTCCAGTACATATGGTCACGTAAGTTAATATGTGTGTTTAAAGTTTAGTTTGTGTTAGCTTGCCAAAAGCTAATCTATGTAATCACATTTACTACTAACAATGTGACCAAATTCCATATATGGTCACACTAAACGTTTTGTCACACATATTATTTAAGTGTAGCCAAAATCCAGTACATATGGTCACGTAACTTAATATGTGGCCATTGAATGATCAATAGTCACACAAAATACACGTTTCTTCACTTTAAACACCATATGGTCACACTTATTAACACTTTTAGCCACTTTTTGGTTAATTGTATGTGACTAAATACCCAAAATAAACATGCTTTGTGTGACTAAATGTTAGAAAAGGCCACACAAACATAAAATTCATGTGGCCATTGGATGATCAATAGTCACACAAAATACACATTTTTTCACTTTAAACATCATATGGTCACGCTTATTAACACTTTTGGTCACTTTATGCTTAATTGAATGTGACTAAATACCCAAAAGAAACATGTTTTGTGTGACTAAATGTTAGAAAAGGCCATACAAACATAAAATTCATGTGGCCATTGGATGATCAATAGTCACACCAAATACACATTTCTTCACTTTACAGTTCGATACATATGGTCACGTAAGTTAATATGTGTAAAGTTTAGTGTGTGTTTGCTTGCCAAAACCTAATGTGTATAGTCACATTTAATTATAGCACGATCATGTGACTATAGGCTTTACAATAGTCACACCATATCACAAATGTGTATCTAAATTATGTTTATGGCCACATTATAAGGGTATTATATGTGACCAATACATTCAAAATAGTCACATTGTGAAATATTCATGTGACTATTATTTATAGCAAAATGTGAACTCAAACGGCTCCTAGGCCGACATAGAAAGACGAAGCCTATTCCGAAGCGACCAAGGTTCCATGACGTCGTAGACCAAGTTTCCTAGGCCGACATAAACATGCCCCGACAGTTCCTAGGCCGACGTAGAACGACGGAGCGTATTCCGAAACGACCAAGGTTCCTCAACGTCGTAGACCGAGTTTCCTAGGCCGACGTAAACGTGCCCCGATGGTTCCTAGGCCGACGTAGAATGACAGAGCCTGTTCCGAAACGACTAGGTTCCTCGACGTCGTAGTCCAAGTTTCCTAGGCCGACGTAAACGTGCTCCGACGGTTCCTAGGCCGACGTAGAACGACAGAGCCTATTTCGAAACGACTAAAGTTCCTCGACGTCGTTGACCGAGTTTCCTAGGCCGACGTAAACCTGCCCCGACGGTTTATCATTAACCTTGATATTAGTCACATTGAGTGTTTGTGTGACTAAATTCAATATGTTATGTATGGTCACATGAAGTATTTATTTAGTTGTCTAAATCATAGAGTCATATCTTGTCACACATTATTTAAGTGTAGTCACAATTCGATACATATCACAAATGTGTGACTAAATTATGTTACGAGTAATAAAAAAATAGCAAGAAAATAAAAAAGGATGTTACACCCCAGTGAGAATCGAACCTGCGACCTCCCCTATGAAAGTCAAGTGATTTACCATCTTGCCACAGTAACATATTCGTTAATGTAATGCATTTCCTTTCTAATATAGAAGTTTAAGCTTCATTGTTTTTGGCTAGTAGCTTAAAGAGTGCTTATTGAAGCTGCTTATTAAACCATGACTTTTTCTCCCTCTGCTTAATTTCAATGTGTTTCACTTTTAAAATTTCGAATCTAGCAAAACTAAATAAGTTGTAGCTTATTTGGTTTAAAGGGTAAAATATCAAAACGGTTTAAACCGTTTTCATTCATTTTTTTTCTTGATTTTGACCATTTTTGTACGTCTGGGACCGCTTTTGTCTATTGTCTAACGTATTCTTAAAAAAATTGTATGAAGGCGTACAAAATGTACGAAAGCGAACACAACGTAGCAAAACAAAGAAAAAAAATGAGAAGGACGTATGAAAACGAAAAAATCGTACAAAATATACGAAAATGTAATAAACATTTTAATACGGAGGAAAACGTTAAAAAAAAAGCTTGAAAACATATGAAAACGAGCGAAAATTGCCAAAACGTTCAAAAATGGATGAAATCGGTCGAAAAGGTCGAAATCAGTCGAACACGGTCGCAAGCGGTCGTAGTCGGTCTAAAACGGTCTAAATCCATCGAAATCTGTCGAAAATTGTCAAAATCGGTCGAAAACTAGCGAGATCGGTCAAAATCGATTTAAAACGGTCAAAAGGGGACGAAAAATGTTACAAACGTATGAAAATGTAAAAAAAAATACAATACGTACAAAAATGTTGTATAGTATTTGTCTTAGTTTACAAAACCCAATGCATATGACCCATGACCCATGTTAATTACCCATTTTTGATCACCAGTCATGTATTGGTCGATAACATGACAATATAGCCACTACAACCCAATGCACATGACCAATTACCCATGTTAATTACCCATTGTCAACAGTCATGGATGTGTCGTAACATGACACTCTAAGCAACTAGAACCCAATGCATATGACCCATATGATGTCAAATACCCTTTAATGAATGTGACCAGTGATAACCTAATGAACATGACCCATGACCCATGTGAATTAGCCATTATCACCAGTCGTGCATGGGTTGCACCGGCTTGGTAGGTGTATAGTCATAGTTTGGAGGTTATATGAATTATATTTGAAGTTATTAAAGGCGGTCATGCATGGGTTGCACCGGCTTGGTAGGTGTATACCGTTTGTCACAGACACTAAGAAGCAAGTATCCAGGGACCTCCCGATCATGTTATCCGAAATCGAGAAAGTTTGAACTCGACTTGAGCTTGACTCGAAAAGCTCGATTTATTTGTAAAAATGTGTTTTCTTACACAAATTAAAATTGAAATATAACCTAAGAATCGAATTCGATTCGACTTCAGATTGAAAAGCTCGATACATTCATAAATAAGTATTTACACTTAGTATATATCACTTACAAGCTCGAAAATTCAACAATAACTCGAGTCGAACTTATATAAGGTTGAGCTCAACTCATTAAACATTTCGAGTTCATTTGAGATAGGCTCGAGCCCTATTGATAGATGAGCTGCAACTTAGGCGTGAGCTCGTTTAAGCTCGGCTCATTCAAGCTTTTTACTGATATGATCATGAGCTTTTCACGAGCCCAGGGACGGAACCAAGATTTTTAAGAGGGTGTTGAACAAAATAAATGTTGGACTAACTAAATTTACACTGTAAGAAATGAAAGTAGCAAAAACAATTTTGGGGTTGCACATGCAACAAAAACGAAAATTTTGAAATCTTTTTGCACTTCATGACCTAAAATCGGGTGTAGCCCGTACACACCCAAGATACATGTGGGTCCGTCCATCTGACGACTCGCCTCATTTCCGCCCTACTATAAACAAAGATTAAGATAGTTCGTGTGTTAAATTTATATGTAATATTTTACATGTCCCGCACTTATTTTTGCTCAAAATAAAATTTCCCACTCAACTTTTCACAAGCCCGCCTAAACTTTTCCCCAAAATCAAATTGCCCCTCAACCCATCTTTATCTTTTTTCTCATATCTCACATCATCTTTTATAGTTCAAATGTTTTATTATTTCTCAAATTTTGATATCTCCCTCACATATTTTCACTACTCCCGCCTACCTTTTTCTCCAAAAACAAATTAAAATTTTCATTGTCCCTCCAATAGTCATCTAGGTCACATAAACCCACACTTATCTCATCCTCTTTCTCTCTTCTCTGCCGCCAACCACAAATCATCATTGGTTTTCCTTTGCTAGTCACCTCTCACCACAAGTCAATTTCATCTTTATCCACCACAAACCCTTCACGATTAGCCAGTTCCACTCCAGATTTCAGGTCCACATTTCCATAAATCAGGTACTTTAATGTGTTATATGTTCAATTTAATCATCAATTCGTGGTGTTCATGAGTCAATTTCGTGTTTGGCTGACTTTTGAAATTAGGGTTCATGAGACCCGAATCTGTATATTTGTTGCAATTTTATATCAAGCGAGAAAAAAGGACTTCATATATGATACTTGAAATTATAATAGCACGAGCATGTATATCAGTATATATAGTTTATCAGTTTCTCAAACTTGTATACTCTCTAAAGTCATGTTGATTACTTACTAGTTTCGGACATATTCCTGATAGGGCACAAGACTGTTTGAAAGTAATTTCATCAACAATACTTCTATGGTGTTTGGACTATGCTTGACGGTATGTATCATAACTATGTTTCTGTTTGTATGTGTACATATGCAAGACTCAAAAGTTACTACGTAGCCTATATTGTTCTTTGTCTAAGCGATTTTTTACTTCTGTTATTGTTAGAGCACAAAAGAACCCAAGAAAACTCTACATAAGCACTTTCTTTAATTCATTTGTATTGTTCTCAACAAATGTTTCTTCCGCTTCTTTTCTCATATGCTCATAAAGCTTAAATTCTTTGTATTCGGTTTGTGACACAATCGTTGTTTTACATAATTGCCAATTGACCAAATATCTGCGTGACTTCTTACAAGGAAAAAGAGGATGGCTCGTATACATTTTAGTTGTATTTATGACAATATGGTTGAAGTACAAATTTGATATTTCATGATTCTTTTTATTTGCATGCTGTATCCGTTATTGACTATCATCGGTTGGCTAATCAATTACATCATGTAGATACTTACGCAAAATCTGGGATGAAGACTACCGGGATACATCCTACTTGCTAATTTCAAAAGGAGTATATTGCAAAAATCATTTATGAGGTATGTTCAAATTGCGGTGCGCAATCCATAGGTTGTTGATTGATGCGCCCGATAAGAGTTTTGTTATTAATCCATAACCATCTCAAATGACATAAGGCCGAGTAATAATAATATATCAACAATAAAAAAATAAATTATACAATCTAGTTGCTAGAAAATTATTGTTTCATTCCTACACAGTTCTATATATGATTGCATATTTGGTTTACTTATTTCATAGAGATTGCTATACCTGATGTTTACATATAAATTAACATCAATATTCAAAAGCCTATTTTGTGTTGTGGTTACGGTTCTACATTTACAACAAATCACTGATATTTTGTTCTTACCTGCTGTTTCATAGAGATTGCTATGCCTGCTGTTCTACTTATTTCATAAAGCCACTGATATTTTGTTCTTACCCTCTACAGATTATTAAAAACACCAACATCCGTTTTTATCCGCCAAGGTATATCATTTACAACAAATCAGTTATAAGGGTACTTGTTTTAAGCATCCGAAGATGCGGAGTGATTACCATTAAGGACTTTCGACTGCTGCTACACGGATCGACACGACTTGAACATGTATTTACCAAGCTTTATTTTGTGTGAATAGTATAAGTAGTCATAGTCGTAATCATTCTAAAGTTAGTAATAATGCATTTTTCATGTTATATCCGCAGATTCTTGATCTAAAAGCTTCTTCTAAGATTTGGAATGACATTGTAAATAGTGCTCGTGAGTCAAAGGATTATTTTGTACCTTGACCCAAGCAATGAACGGAAAGCTGGCGTGGTTCTTAATGTCAAACTACGCTAAGGGCTTTAATAGTAGAACCTCATCAAGACATACCGGTTGAACACCTATCTCACAAACAAAGGCAAGTCTAAACAACTCTCACACGTTCGCAGCTGTTTGGCTCATTCTAATTGATTTTATATAACAGGTAGACAATCAAAGTTAAGTGACGTTTGCATCTGAACACTTAAGAGATGGTAGAACCATTTGAAGATGAGACTTCCCTTATAGAATATCCCAAACGTCATGTATGATGTTGATTGGCATTTCAGTGACTCATATTCATTATCTTCTCTAATTTCAGAGAATGGAACTACTATTCTTACCTAAAGCCTGTTTACAGAAATCTGAAGGTATTCTACTGCAAGTATAATGATTCATGGCTTGTAGCTAGAAATATGTAGTTGATCACTGTATGTGTAGCGATAATGTTATTATCTCTTACAGGAATGCGGTGTATCTAAGGGTTGGCTCGTGACAACATGGATCAAAAGTCGTGCCTCTGGAAATCATGCAAAGGCAAGCTAGGACGGCGATGAGTCAAAAGTCTTTAAATTATGGTAGTTGAGAATTTGATTAAGTACGGCATTACAATTCTATATTTGGTTCAGTGATATACATTCGAGTTTTATTCAATTTGCGTTTTGTTTTTAATTCTGTTATTTATATATACTCATTCCATCAGCACTAACATGGCACTAGCATTAATAACTTGCCCTAGCAGTACTAACTTAATACATTGGTAGTAACTTTCGCCAAAGAAGACTAACTAGTCTTCGCGTAGTAACCCTATGACTAAAAGATGCACTCACATAATATAGTCACGCTTACCAACATTATTGGTCACTCTTTGTTTAATTCGGCGTGTGACTAAATATTACAAAATGCCACACAAACTAAAAATTCATGTGACCATTGAATGATCAATAGTCACACAAAACACGCATTTCTTCACTTTAAACGGCATATAGTCACACTTATTAACACTTTTGGCCACTTTATGCTTAATTGTATGTGACTAAATACCCAAAAGAAACATGCTTTGTGTGACTAAATGTTAGAAAAGACCACACAAACATAAAATTCATGTGGACATTGGATGATCAATAGTCACACAAAATACATATTTCTTCACTTTAAACATCATATGGTCACACTTATTAACACTTTTTGCCACTTTATACTTAATTGTATGTGACTAAATACCCCAAAAAAACATGCTTTGTGTGACTAAATGTTAGGAAATGCCACATAAACATAAAATTTATGTGGCCATTGAATGATCAATAGTCACACAAAATATACATTTCTTCACTTTAAACACCATATGGTCACACTTATTAACACTTTTAGCCACTTTATGATTAATTGTATGTGACTAAATACCCAAAACAAATATGCTTTGTGTGACTAAATATTACAAAAGGCCACACAAAAACAAAATTCATGTGGTCATTGGATGATCAATAGTCACACAAAATACACATTTCTTCACTTAAAACACCATATGGTCACACTTATTAACACTTTTGGCCACTTTAAGCTTAATTGTATGTGACTAAATACCCAAAAGAAACATGCTTTGTGTGACTAAATGTTAGAAAAGGCCACACAAACATAAAATTCATGTGGCCATTAGATGATCATTAGTCACACAAAACACACATTTCTTCACTTTAAACACTATATGGTCACACTTATTAATACTATTTGCCACTTTATGATTAATTGTATGTGGCTAAATACCCAAAACAAACATGTTTTGTGTGACTAAATGTTAGAAAGAGCCACACAAACATAAAATTCAAGTGGCCATTGGATGATCAATAGTCACACAAAATACACATTTCTTCACTTTAACACCATATGGTCACACTTATTAACACTTTTAGCCACTTTATGATTAATTGTATGTGACTAAATTCTCAAAACAAACATGCTTTGTGTGACTAAATGTTAGAAAAGGCCACACAAATATAAAATTCAAGTGGCCATTGGATGATCAATAGTCACACAAAAGACATATTTCTTCACCTTAAACACCATATGGTCACACTTATTAACACTTTTGGCCACTTTATGCTTAATTGTATGTGACTAAATACCCAAATGAAACATGTTTTGTGTGACTATACAGTGTTTATGGTCACTAATACTGATTAATCCAACAAAATTTGTACCTAATTAATCACACATGTTAAGGTTTTGTTCTTGTTTTGTAATAGAGACTAAAAGTCAAACACGCGACTATAGGGCACCTATGGTCACGCGACCTTTAGTCACACACGGTGTCGAAAATCATGTGTGACTATATGTATATCGTCACACATTTTCGTGTAGCCAAATCCACTTTTTGTTCTAGTGGGCTGAATTATCACAGTCATTAACAATGTTAAGCATGGACATTTGATTACACAAATAGCCAAAACCAATAAACACACCATTTTTAGATAAAAAATTTATCAGATTCAATAACTTGTTTATATCCATGATTATTCAAAACACTACTTGAAGCCAAGTTTTTCCTTATATCAGAAACATGAATAACATTAAACAAAGTTACAATCTTTCCAAAACTAAACTTAAGATCTACACAACCACGTCAATGCACCAGGGTTGTTGACTCATTTCCCATGTAAAGAATAGAACCATCATTCATAGACTCATAAGTCTTGAACCAACTTCTATATTTGCACACATGAACAGTTTCCCCAGAGTCAACCCACCATGCAACATCATCATCCTGCACATAGTTAGATTCAGATACATATGTAACATAATAAATCTGAAGAGATTCATTAAACATATTCTGACCTTTCAGAGGAACTGAACCATTCCATGAACCACTAGTGCCTGATCCATTGGTTTTACCACCAATCTTAACACCCTTGCAATCCCTTTTAATGTGACCATATTTGCCATATTTCCAACAAGTAGGTGTTGCCTTTTTGTTTCTCGACCATATATTTCAAGAAGTAGGTATGCTTGAAATATTTCCAAGAAGGGAAAGTTTATCAATGACACAAGAGACTAAAATAGCCTCATCCATGTGCATATTGTGTTGTGTAAACCTTCCAAGTATACCAAGAAGTTTATTTTATTGTTCCATAACTGGTCTTGAATCAGTCATTTTGTAATTTGTGAAATTACTTACAAGGAACTTCTTACTTGATGCATCCTCAGCCATATATTTGGCATTCAAGGAATCCCATAATCCTTTGGAAGATTCAAAATTCTGATAAATGTCAAAGAGTGAATCAGACATACCATTGAGAATTAAGCCTCTGCAAATGTAGTCATCATTCTCCATTTGCTCCTCCTCCTTATCTGCTCCACGTAGCATCATCCCCATCATCGTGAATAGGTGTGGTCGAACATAGACCACACTCATGTGACAAGAAGAAATGCATCTTCTTCGCCATCTCCTAGGTCCACCCTTCAAACTTGTCTAGCTTGGCAAAGTTTGAAGCCGTGTGTTTCATTGCAGCAGCAACCATTGATTATCATAATTAGTTTACTTTGATTGTTGGTGGTAACAGCCCAGAAGCATAATCAGTAGCAATGCAATACCACTAGGTGGTTTCCGGATATCACTTGGAATCGTGTGATCACTTTCCAAAGTAAACTATTCGACCCTATGCCTGGGTTACACGAATATATGTTGTTCCCTATTTACTAATGTATTAAAACAGTTTAAGTAAAGTAAACAAGACTACTAGTGAATCAATGACTGAAAAGATATAAATAAAACACAATAGTAATTTTCAACATCATATTCTTATTAGAAATGAATCGAAGAATACGTTACCTAGTACTTGCGGAACAAGTATAAAGGATTGAAATGACAAAGTGTTTGTAACTCCTCTCTAAGCTCATGCTAAGTCCGAGTACAACTACATGTACCCACCGAGCTATCTCGGGTTTTAAGTTGTATTTGGAGGAGTGAAAGATGGCTTGCGTGTATGTGTGTTTTACAATTCACAAGCTTAACCTTCACTCCATCTCTTATGCTACTTATACAAGTGTGAGTTTTAACTCTTTCCTAAGTGACAACCGACATTATTATGTAAGACAAAATCTTGATGTATTTTGTCTCTATTTACAAAGACTATATTAGGTAAAGGGACCAAGTCACTTTCTTCATGTCAATCTTGATCTTCGAGCCTTTTAGGGAAGGTTGACTTCTTGAAGATAAGTACTCCGTCTTTATCACTTCAAGCATAACCGTTTTGTCCCGCCCATTCTTCGATCTTCATAGTCTTGATCTTGATTTCGGTTTGTCTTGATGTTTGTAGTTGGAGAAAGTTTGAGGATTGATAGTTATTGTCATTACCATCGAATCCACCATCTTCTTTTGACTCGATCTTCACCCTTTAAGTTCCGCCTTCGAGTGGAGAGACTTCTTCTATGTCTCTTTCTTGGCGTCTCGAAGATGGCTCTCGAGAGACTATGCACTCAATGACTGTTAATGTTTAACGGTCTAAGCACTTAGGTTATTTTCTATTCAAATCCTAGATTAAGGGTTTGGGTATTTATTGAACCCAATGCCTCCCCTATTTGGATATACAAATAGCCTAAGTGTTTGATCGATGTAAGTGAGCAAATGGCTTTTCTTACACTTAATGTACTAATGAATACAATAAGGAACACCGAATATTTTAACAAAACATACATCGTTTATTGATCAAGTTACAAGTATCCTATCACTAGTATAAAGGATAATGAAAATGATGTCACCAAGATGGATCCCAGTGCTTCAAGCTTTACTTTCTTGGTGATGAGTGTTTCTCTGTCGTGGTGCTCTCTTATCTTGGCGCTTAGGTCAAGACAGAACCTAACGTTTGCGAGTCTCGAATTTGAGAGGCCACCGGTATGTAGCTTAGCATTGCGTACCACACCGCTCGATCAATGTCACTCCATCTTTGAAATGTTGGGTTTCCATAGACATCAATGTCGAATAGCCCTCTTTCAGATTTTCAATTACCATACAGATTCACGAATTTCACACCTTCGTGTAGCTCCTGTTGCATTCTAGTCCAGCACTTTAATCTCGGTGGAACTCAACTCTTTTCCTTTTCCGGTGGATGATTGTGGTTGAGATCCTTGAGATGCGATTAAAGCGGTGAATCTCCGATTGTCTTGGTGCATCCTCGATCTTTCATATCTTTTATCGAGCATCTTCATCGCCTCCTTAACCACCGCATTTTGCTTCTTTTCTATTATTGGACCGAGTTCATCGAGTTCGATGATCCCAAAGTCGTGAATTTTAGGGATCATGAACCTCGAAATGTCTTTATCATCCCCACGTAGACGTTCATTGCCGTGGTTTGGATCCGGGATGATTTTGACATCGATGATCTTCTCAGCAGTCTTATGCTTGACATTGTTCAATTATAATGGCCAATTCTTGCTTTCCCGATGGCTGCAGTTCTTTTGTTCTTTTCTTCCAACCGCTTTTCATTTTAGCCATTTTTTTCGCCTCGAGCATCCTTGAACTTTGTCTGCTGACCCTTTTCAAGCTTCTTAGCATCTATTCTAATGTTTCGACTTCCTCAAGAACTACTTGTACCAGTGCTTCTACGCTCTTTCTTTCCTCTTCAAAGAAGTTTCTTTCTCCTTTCCTCCTTAGCAAGGTATGAACTTAGTGTTGTGGTGTGAGCGGTACTGTTGTTGCCGATCTTAAAGGGTATCTTCTCAGGCTCGGTGGTGTCATCATTATGCCTTTTCCTTTGTCCTGGCACGAGGAAGACGATGTTGCTACCGAGGCGGTGTTATTGTTATTGGTGTGATTATTAAAGTTGTTGTTGTGGAAGATGTTTGTGGTCTTGATGAGATTGGTACCGCTGGACCTGGTGGTGATGAGATTGGTACAACTTCGTGACATCTTGGTGGTGTTGGCTCCCCTCGAAGATGAAGAGGAGTTTCTTGACAATATTCTCCTCAACTCTTGGGAGGCGTCGGTGAGGGCAAGAGTTGGTGTTGGTCGAGGGGACTGAGCTGCTTGACCCTTGAAAGCCCTGATAGATTTTAGTGATCATGGCCTTGATATCCAAGTGTCTATTTGAATACCGGTGACTTTTGTTTCCAAATTTGCACGAGATACTTCCAGCAGTCATTCTTGGTCCGAGATTCCGTGCCAAGTAAGAAGATGCTTGAGCCAAAGTTGCCACCGAGTATTCACAGAGCCCAATGTATCTTGAAGAGACTGGATCAAGATTGAAGACCACGAACATTTGCGAGACTTGAGCATTTCGATCGATTCGGTGAAACGGAGGATTGTTTCAAGTAAGCCTCAGTAGCCTTCAAAGACTTTAGAGTTAAGCTACTGGTCTTCTTTGACAAATTCCGATTTCATCTATCTTTGTTCCTACACCTCAAGGTTCCCGAGAAAGTTGGCAAGTTGTCATCCGATGCGTGGAGAGTGTCATACATCGATCCATGTGCTCATGAACGTTTTCATCAAAAGCTTGTACCTCGCCTTTTCGATCGCATAGGCGGCACCGACCTCGGTGTGTTGTTCCCACAATGTGTTAGTGACCCCAGTATAGATTCCTTGAAGCTTTGGTGATCCACTAAACAAGATGCCTCCGTGAGTGGAAGAACATTATCAAATCTTTTGAATTCATCATTGGAGGAAGAGAGTGAGTCATTGTTGTCATTTGGAATGGTGATTCAAGATGCTCATGTGGATCGGTGAGGTCCTTGTTCGATTGAACCTCATCGTCCACTTCTTCCCTCGCCGATAATATTTCATCATCACTATCGCAAGTTCATCTTCGAAAATAGTATTCTAGTAACATCGCAAGATTAACAAGGGGTTGGTGATGGGTTCCATATCGTGGTGGTATTAATCCCTCCGAGTCTTTGTCCCTGTTGACCCCTCGGACATCGGTGGAATTTCCTGCCTTCTCCGGAGTCGATTGGTTTTGGGTTCCGTATCGTGGGTTGTTCCTTTCCTTCGAGTCTTTGTCCCCGAGACCCCCGAGACACGATGGGTTTTCCCAGTGCCTTTAGCAGTAGTCGATGAAGGTGATATCCCTATCGTGGGTTGTTTGGTTCCTCGATTCTTTGGGATCATTCATGTGCCCTCAAACAAAGGTTTTGATTTGCTAATGTCATCACCGGGCGTTGTGGAAGGTGCTCCCCTACCGGGTTGTTTGTTTCCTCGGATCTTGGGTAGTAGTAGTTTGGACCAAGGGTACCGATTGTGATTTATCGGTGTCCTTCGTTGTCCCTTGGGTGGATGTTGCTTGGTCTCCGGTGGGTGGCGATCGGTCTTGGGTTTTCTTTGCCTTTTGGCCGTGTTCTCAAGCCTTAGGGCCCCGAGACTGGGTTTGGTCTTAGTCCCGATCGAGACTTCCCTTTCTCTTTTAGGAGCGGGGTTAGAGACATCAATCCCTCTGGTTGTTTACAAGAACTATATGGGCCGTCAATACAATATATGTGACTTGAGATGGGTCCTTTTGAAAATTAGATTGACTCGTGGTACTAGGTAAAGCAAGATGTTTGTACTCACGAGGATAATTACAACCCAAGAACCCTTGCAGAAGCATATGAGACAAACCTAGGTACGAAACGATTTCGCCCTAGTTTTGCTCAAGAGCAATTACGAGATCATCGAATGATCTCTCCCATGTCGACAATGACCCCATTCATCAAGCGTTGAGCCATCATCAATCGAATAGAATTAACTTGTTCGGTGGACGAGTGATTCCATGAGGACACGAATCACAAAAGTGAACAGGATCCTCCAAGCCACGGAAATGAATTCTTGGTGACTAGGGTTACGCCCAAAAGTTTGGATCTAAGGCAATTTGTTTTAAGCCATCCTTAATCGCCGAGGGTTCGGGATGGGCAACATAGACTCCATTGTTGTAATCCAACCACGTTGAAGTGCAAAAGTTTTATAATCCGGGGTTATTGACTGCTCCCCATTGAAAAGACCGAACTTAATGAGATACTCCACGAGAGGTCGTAGGTCGATCTCATTAGTCGAGGTGTCGGGTCATAGGTCAGTGGTCAGAGCCCAAAACTCCCTGAGGAGGTTTTGGTATAGAATTGAGGGACATTTCACAAAGGCCGTTTTTAGTGGGCAGTTAAATAAAAATTTCATAATGTCTTTGTAGGCTGAAACAGTTTCAGGGTATTCAAAATTGCCTATGACATTATTTGTTTTAAATTCAACATTTGTAAGATCTCTACCCACCGAGAAGCAAACCGAGAGATTGTGTTCTAGCCATTTCCATTAAAAAGATTTTAGGGTTTTGAAAAAAAGTATTTTAGCTAGAACAATCAAAGAGTTTTTTTTTTTTTTTTTTTTTTTTTTTGGATCTCTCAAGTTTGTGATGAAAACTTTTGTAAATGTTTACAAAGAGGGTTTTTCAAAGGAAGGTTGAAGAGCTTTTGAGAACACACAACAAATTTTGGTTTGAGAAAGGATTTTGACAGAGTTCTGTTTCAGAAAAACAATTTGTGTGTGTTTGTTTAGTTTAGATGAGGGTATTTATAGAGTGGTGAGAGGGGTAAAATGTGCATAATGGGAATTTGTAAAGTCTGTTTATGAAAACGTTTTGAATCTCCACATTTAATGCCACCACTCCACTACCCTTGAAGAAATCTCGTTTTCAAAGGCAGTTGCAAAGGCGAGAAAGTGCACTTTTAAAGAATAAAATATCAATAAGATATTTCATGTGAGAGAGACATTTAATGCCAGTGGGGATGAGGTAAGTTTGTGAGGACCCTTGATATGGTTGTGATGAAGACAAAGAGACATATATTCCTATATTAAATTGGCATAGTTACCAACCTAGGACATTTAATTAAGCGATACTGGATCATTTAGTTACTCATTTAATGCTCAATATTAATCAAGTCGTGGTCCCCGAATGATTCTTACTCATTCGGTGAGAGGTTGCATGTGGGTTACGCTCAGGAGGAGGAACCATTTCGAGAACTTATCGAGATTGGTTTTCGATTTCGACTTTCAATGTCAAGCATTCCCAATTCAAATTTTCAATCTCTCAAGGTAGATTCATCCAAGGGTTTGGTGAAGATATCACCATTGATATTCGATGGGGATGAAATGGAGTTCTATGTCTCCGCTCATTATGTGGTCCCCGATGAAGTGATATCTGATATCAATGTTGTTAATACAAATATCGCCATTAAACGTTATTTATATTTTTGATCTTTGCCTAAGTTTTGTTAACGACAAAAGTAAATTTAATTTATAAAAGCTTAAAGCTTGTCAAGTTTATTAGATATTAAAACAAGCTTTCTCAAACAATATATTCATCATTCAAGCATTTACATTTGTGATTAGTAACATCTTAATATGACTCTAATCATTATGTATGATAGTAGTTTGTAGAATGTGTTAGGTTCTTAAACCAAACACTACTTAAGCATTTGCATATTTCTATAAATAGTAATACAACATTTGACATCATTTATTACATCATGGAAATCATTGGAAGATTCCATTAGATATTTTGTGAAGATTTGTACTCTTCATATCTTGCACAATCTCACTTAGATAGAGTTGACTTTGGCAAGATTTGATATCTTGGTCGTCGATGGCGGTACTAAAATGGTACACGGGTGGAACCCTTTTAAGGGTCCACCGTCCGTGGACGCCTCTGTCCATTTTGGCTATAAATAGCAATGCCAAGCCAAGTAATTTCTCATCCCTTTCCAACATACTTTCATACATATCTTCTCTAACCTTTCTAACTCGGTTTCATATCATATTAGTGATCTCTTTGTAGCAAAGAAGATCAAGTCATATTCAAGCTTTAACGAGAAGTTGGAAGTCTTGTTTGTTTAGTGTTGTATGATCTAGTGTTGATCCATACTTCATTGTTGTATCAAACCATCATAATCTTGTGAGTGTGAGTGGTTAGTATTTTAGTCCTCAAAATACATTGTGTGGGAGTAGTTGTACCCTTGGAAAGAACTCGACATCTAGCTTAGTGTCGAAAATAGTGTGTTTAAGTGTAAAGGTTTTCTCCACGGTGAAAGGAGCTTGTTGACTAGTGAAGTTAAACTCGAGTGTGAGACTCGGGAGTGGAGTAGGGCAAGGAAAAAGAGTCCTTGTAGGTCGAACCACTATAAACAACTTGTTGTGGTTTGATCATCTCTTTCCTTATTTACTTATTACACATTGCTTGCATATTTCATTAACATACTCAAGATCAATATCAATTGATCTTTCAATAAGTTTCAAAACAAAGTTTTAATTGGTAAACTATTCAACCCCTTCTAGTTTTCTACAATTGGTACCGAGCCTCGTTGCTCAAGAATTTCTAAAATAACTTGTATTTTATAAACTTGAAACGATCCATGGATTCTCGAAAACTTTAAAGAA
This sequence comes from Chrysanthemum lavandulifolium, assembly GCA_022545495.1. NCBI lineage: Eukaryota > Viridiplantae > Streptophyta > Magnoliopsida > Asterales > Asteraceae > Chrysanthemum > Chrysanthemum lavandulifolium. The sequence goes on from CM040245.1 coordinate 131,672,769, forward strand.
GGGCAATCTCGCAAAGACCACCACTCTTTGAAACCAATGGATTTATCTATTGGAAAACCGTTTTGAAACATATGTAAAATCAAAAGATGTAGATCTTTGGTTTATTATTGTTAAAGGAGATTTTAGTTCTACAACAAAGGATATTTCTCTTGATGAACAAAAGAAATTAGTTGCTAAAAATAATGAAGCTAAAATGATGCTTTATAATGCTTTACCTAGAAAAGAATATGAAAGAATTTTTATGTGAAACCGCCAAAGATATTTGGAAATCTTTAATTGTTACACATCAAGGTAATTCACAAGTCAAGGATAACAAAATTGATCTTCTTGTTCAACAATATGAACAATTTGTTATCCCCGAAGATGAAACCATTGATTGTGGCTTTGCTCGCTTTTAACACTATCATTACATCACTTAAAGCACTTGATGAATCTTTTCGTAGTAAGAACTTTGTCGGAAATTTCTTAGAGCACTCCATCCCAAATGGAGAGCTAAAGTGACCGCTATTGAAGAATCAAAAGATCTCTCAATAATGTCACTAGGCGAGCTAATTGGCAACCTCAAAGTTCACGAAATGGTAATGGAGAAAGATTGGAGATCATCAAAGGAAGAAAGGAGAAGATCAAATCTGTTGTTCTTAAAGCAAAGGCGGAATCAAGCGATGGTGAATCTTGTTCCGGTAGTGAAGATGAGGAGTATGCCATGGCCGTTAGAGATTTCAAGAAGTTCTTTAGAAGAAGAGGAAAGTTTGTAAGACAACCTCGAGAAGAAAGAAGCCATTCGAAAAGATCGGGATGATAAGAAGAGTAAAGGTGAAAGAAAGTGTTTTAGATGTGGTGATGCAAGTCATCTCATAGGAGAATGTCCCAAGCCACCTAAAAGCAAAACTCAACGGGCTTTTGTAAGTGGTGCTTGGAGTGATAGTGAAGACGATGAAGAATCAAGCAAGGAAGAGATCGCCTAATGGCACATGAGTCAAATGAGGTACTTTCCGACTCTTCTTATTCTTCATAGATGATGACACCTTGCAAAACAATATAATCAATTGTGTGAGCTAAGTCTAAAAATCATAACTAAAAATAAATTTCTAAAACCAAAAGGAGTTTTTGGAAAATGAGGTATATGAGTTAAAAGAAAAAGCAAAACGACTTGAAAAAGGAAAAGCAAATGACGATGATTGTAAATCATGTCAAGAGCTTAATCTTGAAATAGAAAACTAAAGCTCACATAAGAAGTTCTAATAGAAAATAATTCTAAGTTTAAAAGGTTTAACAAAAACATCGCTCTTGCCGATGAAATAGTTAAAATCCATAAAACACCGTGAGACATGAATGGCTAGGTTTTAATGAAGTATTAATTCCAAAGAGTCAAAACAAAATGGCGAAAAGGACGAACATTCATCAAAATTGCTGAAGATGCAAGATTGGACCGACGGAACCAAAATAAGGGTTCCGTCCATTGTGCAAAATGGTACCGCGGGTACTTCAACGAAAAGAGAATGTTCGCAATACGGACCGCATGAATTTGTTAAAGTAACAAAGAAAACCAATGATAATGTTAAACTAAAACCAGCCATTATATCGAGTAGGACTTGTTAAAAATGAATTTAGATCAAAACTACTCAACAACGATATAAAACTTCTTTTGCCAAACGCCCTTTCCTAAGAGCAACCACAACGTTCAACCTAACTACCAACACAACGGTTGGAATCAAAGCTTTCCTAGACCATATCAAACTCCGCATCACATGCCATGGAACTCTTACCCATCATTTCCATACATGAATCAAATAAATGGTATGTTTAACCAAACGGACCCATGAGATATTGGGGACCAAATGTTTGAGTTATTTGCTTCTTAGGTATGCTTGAAAGTTGGATTGGAACCGATGAATGGATAAAAGATAGTGGATGCTCACGACATGACGGGCAACAAAGTCTCTTCTCATCATACCAAGAGTATGACGGAGGTAATGTCACTTCGTAGCAATCTCAAAAGCAAAATCATTGGCAAAGGTACTATTGCTCATAAC